>WOVY01005592.1:0-16038 GCA_013436015.1 Rhipicephalus annulatus
CAAAACATGCTGAGTGATTAGTGTCGCCCCGTGCTGCAAATTGTGATGTTTTGTGCCTCTAGAGAGGCGGCTGGAGTGAGGACGCTGTGCGGACGTGTTTCGCATGAGCTCCGGCCCGGTGACCGACTATCGGCGGACGCGCTTTTTTCTGGACTTGCTGTCAGTGGGCTCGTCTGCAGGAGGTTGCCCGGTACCTTCGGACACCACTCGTTTAGGCAAGTTTGTTCCCCGTTTTTGGAGTTTCCGAGATTTTCCTATCAACCCCGCGGCGGCAAGGCTAGGCTTATCTCCTAGGCCAAGCCTGGCCTGGGCCGCGTCGCCCGGCGTCTGACTTGCGCCCGGTGACCGTGGGCCTTGTTGGGATGAAGATGGAATACTACGTCGAAGAGGAGACTATAACACCGAAGATTTTGAAGCGGGAGAGTGGGCTCCAGTGCTGAAGGCACAGGACCGATTTAAGAAGACTCAGCATGGCGACAACGCCAAGAGTAAGCCTTGCGAGACGCAGGCCGGCAGCGACGAGCGCAAGGCGCACGGAGCGCAGCAAGTCAAGCGGGGGAAAGCGCCGGTATGAAAGAAACGCGGACCGTTTCTCAAGTTGCCAGCCACGGATTTCAAGATTGTGTACAGGCCCCAGAACTGGGACTTGAGTGTTGTGACAGCGAGAAACGTGGATGTGCACTGAGAGCAGCAGCGCGTCTAACGAGTGCGATTGCTGCGGAAGAAGACATTGTGCACAAAAAACACGTTGACGGTGAGCACACCGTGCATTAATCGCAGTGGGGCATATGCGACTGTGAAGACGCTCAAGTTGATGATCGTGACCTGCCGGTTTCGGCGTTCGTGGCGCCGTTAGAGAACTTCGTGCGGGGAGTGATTTACAATGCTTATGATGGATACCCAGTGGAAGAAGTTGGGCGTGATTCCTGAAGAAGAATGAAGGCATAGACATTCTGGATGCGAGACCTCTGGGAAAGTCAAAGGCGATTCAGATTACGTTCGGGGGAAAACGCATACCCCGGCACATTACTTACTGGAACTGTCTGTACGCTGTGATCCCGTACAGAAATTTAGTCGAGACCTGCTACAACTGCAGACGAGTTGGACATCGAGCAGACGTTTGCTATCGTCCGAAGAGCAACCTATGTCACCGTTGCGGGAAGGACCATCCTGCCCCACCAGAAGTAGAGCCACCTACGTGCACGCCGGACTACATCGTGTGCCATGGTGCGCATCTCACAGGGAGCCGGAACTGCAAGTTTCGCCTGGCTCGCAAGCCACCGACAGGCCGGCAGCAGAGCATCGAAAGAGAGAGCGAAGCTGGCAACGATAAGCGGTCCTCGAGGGGTAAAGAGGGCAGAAGCAAAAGCAGGGACTGGTCGACTTCCTTCCCGCCATTGCCAGGGCGCGGGGGCGGCCAAGATGGTGGACGAGCATCCAGTACCAACAGCTGCGCACGCGACACCAACAAAAAGGTGAGCTTGTCAAGCACGGCCTCCCAGAACGAAACCGCTCGAGAGAAAGAGTTAGCAGCGCTGGTTCAGCGACAGGGAGACTTGATTAGAAGAATGGAAAACAGAATTGCAGAGATGGAACGCGCACTTAGAAACGACCAACGACAGGAGACACAGGCACCAGCAGTGCAAGGCCTACAGAAAGCGACGCAAGAGGCGTCTGCTCACGTAGAGGAGAGTGCAGCTATGGAAGTGGAGAATCGGGGGACAGTGAAGAGACCACTGCCGGGGGATGAGGTAGCTAACGCAAAACGTTTAGCCGAAACGTCACCAGTAGACATGCCACAGCCTGTTTTTAAGGTCATTAGTCTCAATTCGGATGTAACAACACTTGCAGATGAAGTAGGCAAACAAGGAAAAGACAGGATAGGTTGGAGGCTCGAGTCGAAAAGATCGAAGCCAGATTAGACACAATAGAGGAGCGTCTCGGCATGCTCTCCACTGAATTTAGGGATTCCCAAACCCAGGTCATGGGCATGTTTCAGCAGCTTCATACTCTATTGGAGGCAAGACTGCCTCCCGTGGGTGGCCAAGTGCCATTAGTCAACCTGGTGCCTCATCATGGCGCCTTGCCAGCAAATTGAGGTTTGCCAGTTGAACTGCAGGGGCTTTCGTCAAAAGCGGGGTAACCTGCAGTTGCACGTACAAAATCTGGACCGTAAACCAGACATAATAGCCTTACAGGAGGCTAGTGGTTCCATAAAATTACCTGGATTTAAGGTATTTACAGCGCCAGGAATTGATTCAAGGGGCGTATGACGCGTCTTCACAGCCGTGCTAGTCCATCGCAACATCACTGCCATTCAGCATTCCGTAGATAGCAGCAGGGAAGACTATGTCTTGCTTGAGATTTTGCCTAAACGAAAGTATGAGAAGAGTCTGTTTTTACTCAATGTGTATAGTTCTCCAAAAGATAAAGGATTGGGCTTGCCACAACTCCTGATTCAAACTCAACGGTTAGCAGCTCGCGCTCCGCTTATAGTGGTAGGAGATTGCAATGCACCTCACCCGGAGTGGGGTTATATTCGAGCCAGCCCAAAGGGCAATCGGCTTTGGCAAGTTGCCCGGGATCTGCGATAGACGCTGTTAAACAATCCACAAGATCATACGAGGATAGGCAACAGCATAAGCATGGATACCTCCCCAGAACCTTACATTCTTTAGAGGCATCAGTAATGCAAAGTGGATTAACACGGGGCAAGCCCTAGGAAGTGATCACTATAGCCTTTTCCATGACGTTTAGCGCTGCGAAGCATAAAGACATAGTGAGGGGGCATAGAATTACAGATTGGGACAGATTTAGGAAAAACAGAGCAGACACTGTAAACGGGAAAATTAAGGACCTGGATGCATGGGTACAGGCGCTCAAGGAGGATGTAAATAATACCACGGTAGAAGTGCCAGTCGAGCAGGAGAAGTTTACCGCTGACTCGAGACTATTACACATGTGGGAAGCGCACGCGAGTCTCTGAGAAGGTGGAAGAAGCAAAAACATAAGGGCATCCTTCGCAGAAGGACTGCCAAGTTAGAACGTAAAATAGAAAATTATACAATTGAGTTGCAAGCCAAGCAGTGGGGCAAGATTGTGATCGCATGAATGGACAGTTTGGATGCAAAAAGACATGGCAGCTGTTAAGGCATCTTTTGGATCCGGCAGCAACAAAATCGGCGCAACGGGGGCAAATGACTCGGTTAATGCATCAATATGAAGGCACAATTGGAGAGTTTATACAGGAACTCCGGAATCGGTACATAACTGATGGAGTAGACGGTTGCTTACCACACTACTCAGGGGTGGAAAACTCAGACCTAGATGAAGAGTTCACAATTTCGGAGGTGGAGTTTGCCATGGGGCAGCTGCGTACTACGTCTGCCGCAGGTCCGGATAGAGTTACTAATAAAATGCTGAGAAACCTAGATTTCAAATCGGTCGGGGCGATCACTGACTTGATAAATGAGTATTGGGTGGCCGGGGAGATCCCAGCACAATGGAAGCATGCTAGGATTATATTTATTCCGAAGCCAGGCAAGAAACTCTGCTTGGAAAATCTGCGCCCCATATCGCTGACATCATGCGTGGGCAAATTGATGGAGCACCGTGGTTCTCAACAGGCTTCAAAATTATGCAGAGGACAAGGCCATCTTTCCCCCTAACTATGATAGGTTTCAGGGCCAATTTGTTCACAGAGGATGTCATGATACATGACATGTAGTCGATCCCGGGCATGGCATGGGCACCAAAGCTGTATTGGGGCTTGACCTGAATAAAGCTTTCGACAATGTTTCGCATGAGGCAATATTGAATAACCTATCGGGAATCGGCCCAGGGGTCAGGACATTTCACTACATCAGATCATTCTTGGAGGGCCGAACCGCAGAAACTTCAATAGGAGATATCACATCGGACTCATTCGCGTTGGGAGGCATAGGGACGCCGCGGGGTTCAGTTTTGTCACTGTTCCTGTTTAACATCGCCTTAATTAAAATACCGCCGAGGCTGGAGGAGATACCGGGACTCAAACACGCATTTTATGCAGATGATATTACTCTATGGGTAACCAGGGGTAGTGACGCTCATCTGGAAGAAACGCTGCAACAGGCTGTTAATATTGTCGAAAAGTTGGCAGGGGAGGCGGGACTTTCATGTTCTCAGCCAAAGTCCGAGCTCTTTGTGGTTCGGGACAAACCCAGAGGCCTACATGCAAGACACTATGTTCCGCCACCGCCGTTAGAGGTAAAGTTAGGGGGTAGGCCGGTAGCTGAAGCTCAAACGATTAGAATTCTTGGCCTATATCTGCAAACTAACAGGAAGAATAGGGTGGCCCTTGAAAAACTTAAGACCACGGTCAATGCTACTGTCAGGCTAATCAGAAGAATCGCTAACCGTAAGAGCGGGGTTAAAGAAAAAGAACTTTGTAAGCTGGTACAGGCGTTTGTGCTCAGCAGGATTACTTACGCGACACCTTATATGAAGTTGGATGCCGCAGAAAAAGATAAGGTCGAGGCTATGATCCGGCAAGCTTACAAGGCAGCGCTTGGGTTGCCTAACAACGCGCCTACAGAAAGGCTGTTAAAACTAGAGGTACACAACACCCTGGATGAATTATGGGAGGCGCATCTGGTGATGCAGCACGCTAGGCTTTCGACAACCAAAGCGGGCAGGATTATATTGGAAAGTATTGGCATTGGAGCAGAGGCTCCCACTGGGGACACTAAAGTTCAGGTGTGGCGAGAGTTACATAAGGCCCTGTACATAAAACCTTTGCCCAAAAATATGCATCCGATTCACCATACGCAGCGCAGGCAGGCAAGAGCCAGAGCTTTACACGTTGAGTACGGCGAGTACAAAGCGGCAGTCTATACAGATGTTGCGGAATATAAGGACAAAGACGCTTTTGTGATTGTGGTGGTGAACAGGCGGGGGCGCTTGGTCGCCTCTGGATCGGTCAAAACCCGCTCCTCGGAAACGGCAGAGGAAGCGGCAATAGCACTAGCTATAACTAATTCGCAGTCACATTTGATTTTCAGTGATTCAAAAACAGCCATACGAAATCTGGCGAGGGGCAGAATATCGGCGACCACCGCACGATTTTTGTATGGGGCCATGGACGAGAAATAAGAGAAATAGAAATTGTCTGGGTACCAGCACACTCTGGGAACCCTGGGAACGAGGCGGCTCACCTGAATGCTCGAGGTTTCGTCAGCCGGGTAGGTGAGCCGCCAGTTCCGGGGAGGTCCGCGAGAGATGGGCTGGTGTCCTTTCATGACATAACGAATCATTATAAACTAGAGTAGAGGTGTTATCCGCCCCCGCACAAGTGGTTGACTAAGGCGCAGGAATGCGTCTGGAGAAAACTGCAGACGCGATCTTTTCCCAACCCTTACGTGTTGAACAAAATGTACACGGAGGAGATTAAGCCGCAATGCAAATGGTGTCAGGCTGTGGCAACATATGATCACATACTTTGGGAATGTAGCATAGTGCCGCCGCCGGTGGATATTATGCGTTATCCCTCTCTTGAGCAATGGGAGGCCGTGTTGACTAGCTCAGACCCAGTCGTCCAGTTAAGGGCCGTGGAGTGGGCCACACAGGTCGCCGCCAACCTTGGGCTGATGGCCATCTAACACGGAATCATCCTCAGTTGCTTTCTGACGAAATAAACTTTTCCCATCTATCCATTTGTGCCTATAAAAACAAATTTTTTCTCGCTATCTGACCTGCTTGCTTTTAAACGAAACTCAACCTAGATTTTTATTTCTCTTTCGCTACATCTCGTTTTACGGGAGTAAGTATTATTATTTTTATTCGGGCTCTATTACAGGATCTTCATGCTTTTTACGATGGTATGGGCACGGTTTTGGCTTTAGACTGTAACTACTTTTCATTCCGATTAAGGATACAGTCTGTGCATGGGCCATCACAAGCTGGACAGTGTAAAAACTTTTTTAGACAACTGGATGTGGAGACACCTGTGTTTTTCTTTGACGGTCGTGATGTCCTTCTGATTGGTGACATTACCTGCGTTCTAAACAAGGAGGATTAAAGAAAAATTGCTGGAGTGGATGATTGGATGGGTGAAAAGTCCTTTATTGAAAAAAATGGAGGCACAGGACATCTGTGGGGATAAGCAGGACTTTCTAACTACACTACTAGTTCACAGTGTCACGGGTTTTACACTTATATTATTCACCATCACTGGTACTGAGGTGGTATAGGGTCAGTACTCTGGTTTGTCGGACCCCCTAAACCACTTTGATCAGGCCGCTCTGACTTCCATATTGTACAAATAATGACTGCGTGTCCGGGCCCGTTAGGAGCGCTTCACGATAACTTGTCGTTTGCAAAGCTTGTATGACCATTCGGCCTTTTTCAAATGCAGAACCCTGCCACAGTAAGTGGTGAAGGTCTGCGCGGCAACACAGCCCGCAGTGATTGCACGTCACTGTCACAATGTCCGGTTGTCGCCATTTTGCTAAAGAGTATCGTGTGTATGCAGAATTTGCGTAGACCACATTAATGAAGTCTTCTTGGGGGCGTGAAAGCTTACATTTGCTCGAAAATAGCATTGGTGGGGTAACCTGCGCAATGCGTTTTTGACTAGCATGACGCAGGGACGTGCGTACGTAGTGCATTGTGGCTACCGAGGGAACCATTTGACTTAAGAGCTCATACGGGTTCACCCTGAGGGGTGGGGACAGAGAAAGATTGGTCGACCCACCTGCGGAAGCAGCAGCGGCGTGCGCCGCCGCATTGCCCCCGGGCACACCCGTATGACCCGGCGTCCAGATAATTTCTATTAACCTATCGGCTTTTTCATGCCTACGAATGATGCTTTGAATAGCAGCAGCTGTAGCAGCCTCGGACGCTAGGCGAAATATTTCCGAGTAGGCAGCGTGCGAGTCGGTAAAGACACGAAGGGGTTTCTGTATAGTGTATGAGAGGCTTGCGGTCGCTCCTCATATGACAAGTAGTTCGGCATGCATAGGGGTACCGTTCGGTAGATGGCACCTGTAGGCCCCAGTGTACTCGGTGGTGTGCGCGCAGATCCATTATACAGGCTTCGTCATTAAAAATGGCAGCGTCCATGTATATGTCGATGGTATCTAAGCTCGCTTTCCTTAGTTGTCGCGTGGCAAGAAACTGGCGGGCAGTATTATTGTGACGAGATATGGGGCGACGGAACAGTCGAGAGGCTATTGGAGTTTCCCATGGGGGTAAGGACTGATTATTAAAAGGTGCATCATCATGCCGCTGACAATCCCAGGCCAGAAGGCGACGGCCTTGTGGCGTGTTTTACGGGCGGATGTGGTGTCGAGTGTGGGCTTCACGGATGACGTCTTGCAGAGGGGGCAAGCCAGCTGCGCTTTCAAGCGCCGATATCTTAGTGTGTTTAGGGAGCCCCGTGATGGCACGGAGAGTAGCCCAATGAAGGCGTTCCAAATTTAGGATGTCCGTTGGAGAGAACGTGTATATGGGCGTACCGTACAAAATCTTTCCAACAGCCGCAGCTCTTGCTAGAGTGCGGCAGGCTTGTTGTCGTGCGCCTCCGTATTTGTTGGACAGACGACATATTATATGTAACGAGGCTTTCCATGCCTGCCGCAGTCCACGTACCCACTTTTGTGGGCTGTTGCAGCTGGCTATTGGTAAACCTAAAACTGATTTGTAATTTTTTGATTGTATAGTGTGTGATCCAATATGGAGTGAGATACACATTTTCGGGTTCGTGCAATTCTTGCCGTCTATGCTTATAAGTTCCGTCTTATGTGGAGCCAGCTGCAGGCCTACTTCCTTAAGAGTGGACTCTAAACTAAGGATGGCTGCCTGCAGCTCAGTCTGCATTGATTCTTTGTCAGAATAATCCACTGTCTCTGTCTATATAGTAATATCATCAGCGTAGATGACTAATCTAGCCGTGGTGTCCCGTGCAAGGTTTTCTGCAACCCTACTCATGGCTAGATTAAACAGCGTCGGTCCTAAAATAGATCCCTGTGGAACACCTCTGTCCAAGTAGTAAATCTTTGGGCTCCATCCAGGTGATGCACCGCTTAAGCGAATGGGCGAAACGGCAAGGAAATTTCGTATCCATGTCTGTGCACGCTGACTTGGGTAGCGCTTAGCTAGTTCTTCAAGAATAGCGTTATGGCGAACATTATCAAACGCTTTCTGCATGTCGATGGCCAGCAAGTAGTCAGGTAACACCTTTCTTGAAGTACGATTGATAACGCGCCGTAGCATCCAAAGTCAGTCATGGGTGTCGAGGTTATGGCGAAAACCAGCCTGGGCTGGATGGTATCCCGGCCGGGTTATCTCGATGTAATAGGACATGCGTGTGTGAATCATGCGTTCAATGAGCTGACATAAAGTGGACGTAAAGATAATAGCCGGAGGTTCTTGCAAAGGGTCTTCTCTTTTCCGTGTTTTGGAATAGGATAAATGAGAGACAGCTTAAGGTTCTTCGGAACATTTCCTGAGGCCCAAAGGTCATTGATTACCGCAAAAGTGCGTCCTGGGCTTCATCTCCGAGGTTGCGCAGTTCTTGCCATGAGATTTGGTCGTGGCCAGGCGCCGATCGAGGACGCCCGAGTTTGATGACTGCTAAAATTTCTCCCATGCTAAATGGGCGATCAAGATTCGGATCGGGTTGCGGTATGGTGCAGGCTTTTGGAGATGTAGGCGGAGTAAGGGAAGTGTGAGGAAAGAAAGTGGTAATAACTTCGTCTTCCACAGTGGACGGTTCTGCTTTGAGGAACAGTTGCCTTTTCCTTTCCCGCTGAGGCTATGAAAAATGCGCAATAGACATTGGAGGCGCGGTACATGGCCAAGGCGTTCGCAAGTGGATTGCCAGGCTTGACTTTGAATTTGGAGCTGATATTCATTGATAAGCTTAAACTGGCGCTTAATTTTCATAAGGTCGGAGTGTCGTTTGCCGTGCGAGTGGTATCTTCTGACTAAATAGTCTGCTGTTTTCCATGAATTGCCTAAATGGTTATCAAACGGTGGAGTATGGTCTTCGCATGGCACTGTTTCGTATGCCAGCTCACTAGCCTGTTGAACAATGTCCCGGCCTCAACTGTCGAGAATGATCCAGTAACATTACTACGAAAAGTATTCCAATTAGTCATCGTTGTTGTTTTGATCCGGAGGCGTTTTTTATTAAGTGCCATGAATATCGGGAGATGATCACTGCCCCATGACTGGCTGGAGGCTGTCCAGGGCCATACAATTGGGGGCTGGCGAGCGCGAGATCTGGGGTCGTGTCTCTCTGCGTTGATGTAGTCCTATTCTTGTAGAGGTGTCGGGACCGTTGCAAATTTCTACAGAAGAGAGTTCAATAGAGTCATAAAGATATTTTTCGCGTTCATTCACCTTTCGGGCACCCCATACTGGGTGATGAGCAATAAAATCACCTCCAATGAGCAGAGGGAGGTTCTTAGTTGCTTGCTTAAGCGTCTCCAGTCATGTGTATGGTCCAACTGAAATATTTCGTGGGCGAAAATACGCCGACACGGCCACGAAGGGCTTTTGGTCAGGGGTAGAAATTTAATAGCTACTATTTCGCGTGACTATAACTGAGATCAGGAATGTCTAATTGAGTTGCCGAACAGTCATTACGTACCAGAAGCGCTGCCTGGCCTTTCGGAAGCTGCCGCTTATGTTTTATGGTGGGTGTCTGAAAAGCACGGTAACCAGGAAGTGAGCACGTGCCGTGCGTCTTCTGTAGAAGAAGGAACAAGGGACGATGCCTTTGAACATAATTACGGATAGTGGAGCACGTTTGATTAAAACTACGACAATTCCACTGCACACTCTGAGCGAAAGAGCTCATGAGGCAGGCCCTGGTTTGCGGCGCTTATTGTCATCAGCGAGGACATTGCGCTGCAGTTCATCAAACATATTTTGAAACAGAGTTTGCATGGTATCAAGGGCTTGTGTCAGAGTGTTAACCATCTCCGACAGAATCGCATGCTCCAGCCTACTGGATTCTTAAGCCCGTTCTTGTCGCAGGAGCCCAATAATGTGAGAATAGGCAAAGTCCTTGCCTGTGACCGGTTTAGAACGACGTGTCGGAGAAAGGCTCTTTCTTTTATTTCGAGACCGACTGCGGCTTGACGTTGGGGAATGATTCCTTTTTTTTCGGTCCAGCATGAGGTCGCGAAGTCTCTGATTTTCCTGCCGTAACTCCTGTACTTCTTGGCGAAGGCTGTTTATAAGCTGAGTCAAATCGGAAGAAGCGGCTGTTTGAGCCCAGGTTACTTTCCGAGGCGTCGGAGGGGTGGGCTGTGTGGCAGATGTCGTAGATGATGAATCATTAGTGCTGCGAGGAACGGCTGATTCAGATATATTTCGTTCAGGACAATGAGGGCTGAGTGAAATGTGTGTAGACGCTCCGCAATCAACGCAATGAGGAAACTGCTTACAGTGTGGGTCGACCTCATGCGGAGCTTTTCCACAGTCTCGGCATACTGGCGGGAAAGAACAGTATTTGGCAACATGGCCCAAACGATGACAGTTGTAGCATGTGACCGGGCGAGGCCGAGATTCGTGAACACGGATGACTTCATGTTCAAACACCAAGCGTTTCAGTAAGGAGTCTGTATCAAATGTCAAAAGTAGCAGCTGTGTTTTACCGATCGGCGCAAATCGGTGATCGTTGCCTGTTCACAGCGCAGATGCGCTTTGATGTACCCAATTGTTAGGCCAGGTCTGATCTTTATTACCCCACGAGAGCTGCCGACTGCGTGTGGCTGAAGAGGCGATGTGACGACATCAATTACTCGCACGCTACCATTGAATGTTGCCACTAAGCGTGAGAGTGTACATTGTTTGCGAAAATGACCTTCGTCACGAAGTGTGATCCGTACGCAGTTACTGGTTATGTCAAAGCGGAAAATTGACATTTCTGCAAGAAAGGTTGATGGAGCGCTTTGCTCTATGGCGTCTGTAAGGGCTTGTTTCGGAATGTCTGTCACATGCACTTTGTTTAGCGGCCTGATCAAAACAGTATAGCGGGGCTGACTCACCAGTTCGGCGTGCAGTCTGTTCAGCGACACTTGGCGTCGGTAGTACACGGCGTTATTCTTTTGTATCCCATTGTCGAGAAGTTCGGTGGTGCCGGTAGAAGAGCCCGCTGCCGTGTCATGGACACAAGGTTTGGTAGATGATTCTTATGACAACGTAGACTGCGTTGCATTCATTGTCTCGTTTTCGTCAGATAGCGTCAGGAAATCGCTTTTCACTGGAACGCTTGTGCATGCCGTGGTCGTTTTTATAGTAGGCGTCTTGAGATTCGGAGTGAAACGCGCCGGGCGTAACAGGTTCACCAGGCACGGCCACGGCCGCGCGGACGTGGTGCGAACGCGGCCGCCGGCAGCTGTGCCCTAGGCCAGTCCGAAGCTGCTCACTAAACTTAGGGTGGTCAGTTCACAAAACACAGAGAAAAGAAGAAAAAGGTTCGCCAAAAACGCTTTCTGTGCAACACAGGCTCACCGTGTAACTGGCATTCACTTCTGCGGCAACGAACCGTGGTCTATCAGCAGAAAAAACTAGTCAAAGTGACAAGAAAACAAGGAGCCGAGGTCAGGCGCGTCTGCCATCGTGGGCGCTAAGCAGCGCCCTCGCTGGAGTGGAAGTTCCCGCAATACCTTGTCAGCCGAAGTAAGCCATCTTTTGCCACTGCCAAGATGGCGGAAACATGCTCTTTTCTGATGGTTCCCACTTAAATAACAAGTGGGTTTGATATGTTATGTAAATGCAACGTTAGTTCCATGTTAGAAGATAGTTGTTTCTGACGAAATTACACACAAAAACAAGTATAGATGATTGAATCTTTAAAGCACTTAGACTCCAATTAGTGGCTCACAAAGGAAAACTAGTAACTGTAAGACGCACTTGGAGCACTATGTGACCAGAAAAAGTTCCCACATTAAACTTGTTGGGCGTGCGAGCGAAACGCTTCGTTTTTATTCGCTGAACGGTGATAGTTTATCATGGCCCTAGTAAGATGGCCGCCACAACCGCAATCTTGTCAGTGAACGGCTTCACTCCTGGGCAGTCATTTCCATTCCAGCAATTTTTTGAATCCTCCTTGGTTCTTAATACGTGAAACGATGTACAAGGTCCTGGCTGGGGCCGGTCTGCTTAGAATTCATGCGAGCTGCGACGCATTCTCCACCACTTTTCATTACTGGACGCGCACAATGTAGTGCACGGAAATACTTTTGTTTGGACATGGCGACGCGGACGATCCTTTAGCAGGCTCGACCGGGCTTATATCCCACGAGCGTTAGAGGCGTTTGTCTCCGATTTATGCGTTCCACCCTTCCCACCTTCTCCTGTGTACGTATCTTATCATCGGCCTATTGTCTTGAAGCTCTAAGTTCCATTTTCTTTTTCGGAAAAGCCATGGCGTCTTGATGTTCGCATCCTGCAGGACGCGCGCTCAAGACCAGATTTGTCACGCGCAATACGTGTGTCACTCACGGCGTCTGGTCCTGAAGATTGGTATGCGCTTAAAACACAGTGGTGCTTGCACTGCTCAATAGAGGGGCGTTGGCTTCATCGACGCGTTTCTGAAGGGCTTGCTGATACTGTGATGAAGTTACGCATTGGTTTGCGCGCCGAAACGCCTTCTCCTCTAATGCGAGGTTGGCAGCGTGAACTCGGTGAACGCTTTCAGCGCTTGACTGCTGCTTCGTCCCTGGCGGCAGCAGCATGGCGCTGTAGACACAACCCATGTGCACATCCCGAGGTGCTGGGTTACGCGAGACATTCGTTTTTTTTTTTTTTTTTTGGGGGGGGGGGGGGGGCAATCACAGCCATCTGCCTCTATGACAGCACAAATACCACCTGCGCAGCCGCTTTCTACCCGTGCTCGATCTGTTTTCTTGGTACATTTTGAAGCAATGTTGTGTTCGGCCGTGCGGGCTTTGATGAAACACCACCAATGCTTGGAATTTCCCAAGCCGGAGAAATACGGCCCCTTCCGCCGTATACGTCCTGGTCCTCCTTGTGCGTAAAATATCTTCTTTTTGTGTCTACCACAGCACGCTGCAACGGGAAGGACCATAGTGAGTCAATAACGTGCTTGGTATTGTAGCGACGAGAGAAGAGAGACGTGAGACGGCGTCGAAGGCGGCCGATGGGGCCGTGCCGATCTCGCCACTTTATTCCAGGCCTGAAGCGGAGCCACGTCGGCTACCAGCGTCCGCCACGCCAGGCGTGTCAGCTCGTTCTCCTCCTCGGGCAGCTCGAGGTAGCATCAGAAGGTTGCGTGTTCGAATCACGTCCGGGTCACCAAATGTAGCGACGAGAAAAGAAGAGACGTGAGATGACGTCGAAGGCGGCCGATGGGGCCGTGCCGATCTCGCCACTTTATTCCCAGGCCTGAAGCGGAGCCACGTCGGCTACCAGCGTCCGCCACGCCAGGCGTGTCAGCTCGGTAGGCGTGTCCTCCTCGCGCAGCTCGAGGTAGCATGAGCTGCGCGAGAGGCGCGGTGCGGTGATTGAGAAATGATGATGGTGATGATGGCGCTACAGTATTGATTTCACGTTAAATAAAATTAAAGCCCTCTACAGAGACTGCCATTGAGCTAAGCAGGTTAAACGCAATAAATAAACTGAAACGAATTCTGGAATTCTAAAGGTCAAGTTAGATAAGGGCCTCAACGGGCTTCTAGACGACACTTCGTTGCACGCAGACAGGACTCGCTCGCCAGCGCCGGAACACACGCGCGAAGCTTCCAGCTTTACTTAACACCACTTTACGCCTTCAGTGCTGAAGGTGCTCACTTTCACGGAAGTGAGGCGTACAGTGAATTGATCAATAAAGTTGTTTTCTTCTGTGAGCGATGAGATATGTCGGCCGAGTTCCCGAAGTAGCCTGAAGATCAGCCCGCTAGCTGACAATGCGACAAGTGCGCAGCTACCGTAGCACGCGACGTTTGTTCAAACAGTTCGCCACTGAAGCTACTGCGCACGCGCGGCTAGGGCACTGGCCGCATCACGATGCCACTTGCTCCGATATTTCCCCTTAGTGTTAAACAGAACAGACTGTGCACCGGTGATTCGCTGTTGCAAAACGAACCTTTCATTAAAGTGAACTTGGCCAATTTAGGCAATCTTCAACCACAAATTTTGTGCAGAGTCAGCTGCTAAAATACATATCTGCGGGCTGATAACAATCATAGCGCAAATGTATTGAAGCTTCTTGGGATGTAATTGGCAAGTGTCGTATCTGATACAATTTTGGTGTTAGCATCTTGTACTCTATCTTGAATGCTTTTTTTCCTGCAGTATAATGTATCCTATAGCGATAGAACTTGAAAGTATCTTTTCCCAGCCCTGATTCAGGGCGCATAGGTGGACCAGCAGGAGAAGCAGTGGGCCAGCAGGAAGAGTACACTTTTTTTTGCTAACGGGGTCAAGTCATCTGCTGCTGCGCGGCCAATGCCATGTGTACTCTGCTCTGCTTACGAGGCAAGGAACCCATCGTATGTTTGAGTTTATAGATGAAATTCTCGAATATTTAGAGTACAAAGTACAATGCTGTGGGAGAGCAATAAGTGTTCCTGACAACTAAGTAATGGCTAATCTCTTCAATGTTTGTTCAATTTGTACCTCGAAGAACAAACGATTTCAGTTCTGGGTTAATCTAACGCATTGTATTCCTTGATTTAATAAAGATTAGCTATTCTGCCCTTTTCCTATTGCTGCCCTTATCCCACAAAAATTTCTGCCTCGAACCTTTCTGGTCTGGCCTCTTTCGCACCAAAATGTATTATTTTCTAGCATAACAGGGTTACTTCAAAAGGGTTGAAGGTGCGCGATCGCTATACCTGCTAATTAAGGCTAAAAGGAAGAAGGGTCACCACCACAGCGAGAAGATAAGTAGTGCTAGTGGCTTTTGCTTCGAGATAGATGAAATGCACGTGCAGCTTCCTTCCACGTGTGTCACATTGTTACAGATTAGTGTTAACTTCCATAAAAGCCCGATGGAGGTGTTTTGTTGTGATATCAGTTACATGAACATAATCTCGACAGCTTTCCGTCTTCTGCGTCACCATTGACATAACAGTCTAAAAATTGGAATAGACCAAATTGATTATATAAATTTATTTATTTATTTATTCAATACTGCAGATACGTAGTCTAAGCAGGGAGGGTTATAAAAGTGGTACAATAGTAAACGCGTTTGGCTAAACGTTAAAAAGAATAAGGAAAACGAAACACAATATTACACAAACACAGTCATTTATGCGGAACAACGCTATAAAAATTCAATAATAATTAGGGTTATGATGTCCTTCACATCATATTATTCCACTCAGTTATTGTACCCGGGAAAAAGATTTTGTAAATGCGTTCGCGAAGTGCACCTGAGCATGCAGTGTTCCACCCACCAGTAAATGTTCTCGAGTGCTGTTCACATACGCGGCTGAAGTGGAGATGGAACAAGCTGGGCTGGTAGATTGAGCTCTAAAGAGGGTACAGGCGATAGTATCTAAGATTCCATAATAAACAGTTTTCAAAACAGTGATACATTTTTCTCTGCGCCATGGTCGTCACTCTGTCGCGTGCTGCCTCTTTTCTGCATCATCCACGTCTGTAACTGATTCATTCTTTGCACGTGACGATCTAAGTGCGTGGTCGGGTTTGGTTTGCGAAAACTTTATTGTGAAAGTCGGAAGGCGAGCAAAGGCTGGTAGTGAGATTTATATAATGCAAAAAAAATGGAGCATATTCATAAAGTGAATAATGGAGAGTGGCGCGAAACATTCGTCCGTCAATTCGTTCTTGCTTCCGTCCATCCATGCGTTCGTTTGTGTGACCGTCCATGCGTCCAATCCGCCAATCCATGCATGCATCTGGTCGTGCGTCTGCCCCTGCGTTCGTCCATGCATGCGCCCCTGCGTCCCTTCATGCGTCCATCCATGCATCTGTCTGTGGTGTCCGGTTCGTTTCATCTATCATACACTCCAAGTACAACCATCTCACATCTTTTCATCATATATTCCCCGTATA